>JAUKPS010065438.1:0-40614 GCA_032273165.1 Chlorellidium tetrabotrys | reverse complement strand
ATCTCTTGGCGGGCTTGCATGGCTGTGATAATTTCAGACCCGTGGGATAAGCGTATATCGCCAGCCGTATTGGTGGCGGCAGGAGTCCATTCCACTACTGACTCTTGGTTAGACCAGCGAATTTGCATGGGGTCTTGGGTAGTCGATCCAAGCGCGTTACAGCCAAACGCAAATACATATCTACTTGTATCGGAGACAAGGAGGTAATTTTGGATTGTCGGGCAGTTAGATGCACTAGCTAGGCTGGCAATGTTTACGCCCCTTCCTGAGACAGAATGGGTTCCTGATTGCGATCCGCTTGTATTAATGTTTGCTCCGCCATAGGTAGCGGTTAAGTTACAAGTAGTCCCAGAAGAGTTGGCAACATAGTAAACAGTTCCTACAGACAGTCCTGTAGGCAAAGCACCAGTAGTAGTTAACTGAATGGCCGTTCCATCGGGAAGACCAGATAGACTGGAAAATGTAACTACAGCAGGGGTAGCAATAGTTACTGTAAAAGTAGAACTTGCTACACCTAAATTAGCATTCCATAAATAAATAGCCCCACCCCTTGGGCCAAATATTAAATCTTGTCCAAAGTTGTTCTGACTCCATAGGCGCATAGCATCCGTAGAAGAAGCACCAAAGCCCCATGTTCCATACCCCCATAGACCAGTTCCCCAGCCGGTTAGAGGAACGGCGTAAGCGGGGCCAGTATTGATCTGGTACTGAGTAACAACAGACCCGCCGCCGGGAGAGCCTGACGCATCCGTGGCGTTTGCTGTAGCAGAGACTGTGATTGTGTATGTGTTTACTGTAAGAACTGTGACTTTGAACTCGCCAGTTAAAACAGCGGCGGTAATGTTTCCACCAAGACCCGTAATCCCTGCGCCACTAAAAGTCACAAAGTCGTTAGTTATACAGCCATGAGCAGTAGCCGCTACGCTGATTACGCTAGAACTAGCCGTAGCTGTAAACGGGTTACTTAATGTAGTAGTAGTTCTGATTGGGGTTATATCGTTATAAATACCCCCACGCTCAATGTAGAACTTGAGGTTAGTGCCTACGCCAATAAGGTTTAGAGAGGCTAAGGTTACCCAGTTCCACAGGGATCGACACACCCCTAAAAACGTGTCAGTAGAAATGCGTTGCCACCCGCCTATTTTCTCAGGCGTTCCTTGACGGAATCGAATTTTGTCGCAGTCATACCAGCCGTTCTCATTGGTATAGCGAGTATTCTCCTTATTGACCCCCGGCCTTAGAGCTAGTTTTTTTAATGGCATCTTTTATCCTAAGAACAGGGAGCGCTCGTCTTTACGGCGGTTTTCTAACCCTTTGAGTATTTTGCCACCCGCCTTGCAATACTTCAAGAGTTCTTCTGCCGCGCCTTCCATATCCCCGCGAAGAACCTTCTGACGGAGGGTTGAGCGCTGTAGTGTTCCCAAACCAACATTGAAACTAAAAGATATGAGAGCATCGTACTGACCTTGAGTGAGGGGAACAGGACAGAACTGAACCACACCTCGCTCAAACCTAGCCAAATCTGCTTTAAGAATTCCATCAACTTCTTCCATGCTGAATGTGCGGTTGTCTGCGTCTTTTAGGCCAAACCCGTCACGCTCTTCTATCTTCATCTTGCCCTGCTCTGGGTACAAGACATGACCTACCCCCACCGTCCACAGCTTGGCTGGGCAACGGTAAGGCTTCTGACGAACACCCTCATGGTGTTTGATCATCTTGAGGGCTTTGTCTGACAGGTTCATTTCTTCCCAAAGGCTTGTGTACCAAACCAGAAAGACACCACAGATGCCCAGATGATCTGTGTCTCGTTATCCCACAGAAGGTCTAACGCCACATCAAACGGCACTTCCTTGTGATAGGCGAACCAGAAGCCAAAGATTTCTACGAAGGCAAACAAGATAAATAGCCCGTAGGTTATGGCAGGACGCACCATAGCGCGGGCGTTAGTCACCCACTGGCTGGCACCCTGACCGATAGCAATATCATGGGCATAGAGGGCTTGACGCTCTTGCATGGCAGTCTGTGCGTTGGTTACTTCAGCGTTAATCTGTATCTGTTCAGTCTGGATATGCTCAATCTTTTCTTGCGCCTCTAGACCAGCCTTCTTTAAGGTCAACTCACGCTCAGTCTGCATCTGCGCCAAAGCAATTTCATGCGACTTGTCAGCGCGGTCTTGGAAGAAGTCAAACAGTTTAGGTAACCCGCCCATCAGGAAAGACAGTAGGGTTGAAAATAGTGTCATCATTTGCTTTCCTTTAGTTCCCGTTTAAGTTTCCGCAACTCTTTGATTTCCTGCTTGAGCTGGGCTTTCATATACAAGGTTTCCACATACGCCATCGAGGTAACTCCAACAATGATGCATATGGCCACCCCTATCAAAACCCACCAGACAAGCTTCGTAGTTGCCACATTAGCCACCCAAAAAACATAGATATAAACATCACGGCAGTTACTCCACTTATTGTTTCAATGGCTCGAATCTCTTCTTGTTCCTTCTGCCACCTTGCTAACCTAGTCCTGCGGATCATCTCTGACCTCGCCCATGCTTGCTCTTGTTCTATCCTGCCGTGCATTTTGAGAAACCTGCTGTACAAGTCTTTCAACTCAGGCGGGGCGTAGACCATTGCCTCTCTAGTCTGCTCCATCAACTTCTCCATCTGCAACTCAATCAAAGCCCGCTCTATGGCTTTCTTTGATGTGTTTTGCGCTGGGTCATAGTTGGTCTTTGAGGTCTCCTCTAGTTCAAGGTAATGGTTGTTAATCTGTTGCTGAGTGTCAAAGAGGACACCGAGGTTTGTCCCAATCTCGCTGATAAGTTTGAGTTCAAGGTCTTCGTAAGACTGCTGTTGCTTGGCTGTGGCTTTGGATTTCTTTTGCGCCACAGGCTTGGGCGAGTCGGTTGGCTCTGCCCGTTTAAACAGACCAATGAACCAGTCAAAGATACCTTTGATAGCCTTGACATCGGAGATGACTCCCTCAACCGTCTTCTTTGCGCCCTCAAGTTCCATACGCCCCTCATGGAGCATAGAACATCCCTGCTTAATAAAGCCAACAGCGGCTTGAGCCGCCATAAGTAGGGAGAATGGGTCAATGGCTTACTCCGTAGGCTCTGGCTTTGGCAACTGAGGCTCCACCTGACTACGCAACTTTGTGTACAACGGATGAGCGTTGGACTGGGTTGGTAATTGACCGATGATGTTAATTACGTCAACGGCTTCTTGTGCGGTCAGGGTGATGGCAATGTCGCTCATGCTGATGCTTCCTGTAGTGGAGTTAGGTTCTCATTCGTCCAGTCGTATTTTTTCATTTTTCGCATCCTATTTACAAGAGTTGTGTATGGCATACCAATAAATTCAGCCATGTCTTTTATGCAGTCAAAATGCTGACCATTAAAAGAAACTTTTATAGCCCTTGAGTTTTTACCTCTTGGTCTGCTAATTTTTCTTTTTGTTTCTTCTGACATTTTTCTTCCAGAAAGTGCTTTTGATATCTTATCCCCAACACCTTCTTTCTTTGCGCTATTGTTTTCACCAAGTTGCCGCTCTCTAACTATGTGTTTGTAAGTTTCCATTGTGCGCCGCAGTGTTGCGCCGAGAAAGGCTTTTGTCTCTTCAGTGTGGTTATACCCAGAAACACCTTCTCCGCCGTCCGTTAGGTTTGCAAGAACGATGCCCTGTGTTTTTAATTTGGATATCAATTCTTGTTCTGCTAAAAAGGCAAGTTCTTCGTCAATGCCGTCAACAACGACACGAACATCAAACCCGCCAGCCTTTGAAACAATGCGCTTCCAGTAAAGGTTTCTACGTCTAGATTCAAAACACCGACGACCTTTACCTTTGCCGACATAAAAGACGGCATTGGAGTCAAGGCGAATATGCTCGTAGACGTAAAACATTATTTTCCTGCGGCAATAGCAGAGTTCAACGGGCTTAGGTCTTGGTCTGTCCAGTATGTTTTTGCGACCATTATTTCCAAATGGGCAACATTACGAGCCAAGCAGTCTGCCCACTCTTCTGCTGTCATGCCTTCTGGCTGTCCAGCGTTAATCAGGTTTACTGAGTCCATGCAAGCAGAGTAGTGCTGTGCAATTTGTTCTTGTGTAATTTCTTCCATTTACGCCACCTTTGCTTTGAGTTCCGCTATCTCTGCGGCTTGTGTGTCAATCATTTATGCCACCTTCACAATAATTTTTGCTCTGCCATCAGATTCAATGGCAACAACTTTACCAACAGCAAGTTGATATTGTTCAAAAGTTGGGTTGCTTACTGCTTGACCTTTGATTGCGCCATTGTCATTTACTGGAATGATGTATTGACCAGCCGTTGCACCAGTAACATTAACTGGCACTTGACCACTAAATGCTATGCGGTCTACCATTTGTCTTTGGGCTTCTAATTCTTCTGGTGTGTATTGCTCATCATCTTTATTTTGTGATTTTGCACCCCATGAATCTCCACCTACATAAGAAGGGTCTGTTGATTTCACGACAAACGAAATTGCATCAGCAAAAACATTTGTAAGTTTTCCGTCTGAATTTATGCCAACTACATCGCCTTTGGCAACAGTAAAATCGCCACATTTGGTCATGTATTCAGCATAGTCAGCACCAGATGCGTTAATAGTTCCTGCGGCATTTATTGAACGACCCGTAGATGTTACCTTTTGAACCTTTAAAACTGCATTTGCGGCATTAAAACTTCCTGCATCTCCAGCATAAAAGAAAATGTCTCCAGTAAACTGTAAAATATTTGTGTTGACGGCAGGGGCAGACCCACCTGCACCACCATATGTCCACGCTGAACCATTTACCCATAGTCTTGGATTGCCATCCCCATCAGATAACACAATAGCATTTGATGCTGTGCGAATGTCTAAGCCACCTTGGTTGCCGTCATAACGACCCAAGATGGTGTTCTTTGTACCAGTTGAAATGTTGTAACCAGAATTATGACCAATACAGGTGTTATGCGTTCCAGTTGTAGTTAGATAAAGTGCATATCGACCAACTGCGGTGTTATAAGAAGCCGTAGTATTGGCAGTCAATGCCCGATAACCAATAGCGGTGTTTTCTATGCCTGTGGTATTGGCTGTTAGTGCTTGATAACCAACAGCCGTATTACTTGAACCAGTTGTATTGGTACTAAGAGATTCATTTCCCACCGCAACAAGACCAGACCCTGTTGTCGTAAATTTAGCCGCACCCCAACCAACCGCAGTATTTTCAGAACTGCCATTATTTGTATAAAGTGCTTGATAACCGATTGCTGTAATGCGTGGGTCAGCAGAATTATTGCTGTAAGCCGCTTGATAACCAAACGCAGTTATTGGCGCAGTACCAGTAGAAGCAAATGTATACCCTGCCTGATACCCTACTGCTGTGTTGTTAGAGGCTGTGGTGTTTAATGCTAAAGCATCACGACCAATAGAAGTATTAGAACTGCCAGTTGTGTTGCTATATAAAGCGTTTAAACCAACAGCGCTGTTATCATTACCTGTGGTGTTTTTGTTTAATGCTTGAGTTCCAATAGCAGTATTTGTTGCGCCACTTGTATTAGCATTTAATGCACTAGCACCCACAGCCGTGTTAGTAGATACCTCACCACCACCACGACCTACAGTCATGCCGTCTACTGATGCTGATGTGCCTGATGCTGTTACTGGGGAGATTCCTGTGTCCCCCGAAATTATCGTAGTCATAATACTTTTTCCTTACAGTTATCAAAGTGCCAGCGTGTGGCAGTACCGTTGTTAAATCCTACCTTGTTGCAATGAGGGCAAGTCCAAGGATTTGCCCTGACAGTTGCAATCATCTTAGCAACGCTCTCAGGGTTTGCTGGAATGCCTTTTTTCTTTGAGGGTACACCAGTATGAACCAGCCGCATCTTCTCAATTGATTCTGGCGTATGCGTTTTGCCTTTGCGTAAAGACGGTTTACCAAGCAATGTTTGCCTGTTTATTTCCCGCCTTGCGGGGTCTTGCATTTGCAATCTGACGGCATCACTGATTTTCTTGCGTGTCTCTAAAGACAACTTTTTGCCTTTAGCCCAACTCGGTCTGCCAAGCATATATTTGTTACCGTATGCAGGAGGGGGCTTACCGCCACCAGTCGTACAGTTCCAGCCTATGCCGTCCGTAGGGCGTAACTTGCGCTCAATGTCCAAGCAATACTCTTCGGTTGAGATGAGTATTTCGCTTTTAATCAAGTTGTCCCAGCCGTACTTTTCACCAGCAAATCTGAGGTGACGGTTTTGCTTGCTCTTGGAATGCTCCGTAAAGCGCCTTTTAGCGTTCTTGGACACGCCAATGTACCCCTGACTCATCATGTCAGTATGGTCGGTACACCGTATCCAGTAAACGCTGTGTGGTGTCATTTCTGCTCAAGCGCCACGATTCGGGCGGTTAGTGCGTTGATTGTTTCGGCTTGTGTGTCGTTTATAGCCTTGAGTTCTTGGATAGCCGCTGTTAGTGTTGCTACTAGGAATGATGTGTCAACGGCTTGATAATCGGGGTTTCCGTCAGCGTCTATTGCATCTTTTTCACCGCTAACAGCGTGAGGGCATACTTCTGCTAATTCATGGGCAATAAAACCTTCGCCATCAGAACCATCTGTTTTCCATTTATATGTAACGGGTTTTAATAGTGCTACTTTAGCCAACGCACCTGTCATTGGTGCAATAGTTTCTTTCAGGCGGTAGTCTGAGGATGTGGAGTAAGTAGTTGCTGAACCACTTGTAGAAATACGACCAACCAAACCATTTCCGTTGTAGAAGCCAAGTTGATAAGTTTCGATGGTGACAGCACCCGAACTAAATGCACACAATGCCTCAGTTGGATTACCAAGTCTTACACCCGATACAGTAGCACTTGGAGCAGAGGTACACGTAATATACACTCTATTATCAGACGCAATACGCATACGCTCTGTGCCATTTGTATAAAAGTTTATGGGGTAAGCACCAGAACGATAAAGTACGCCAGCATAAGCCGCACCAAATTCTGTTCCTGCGCTATTGTCAAGACCAATTTGAAATGCGCCACCTGTATTATTAGCGGCAAAATATGCTGTATTTGTTCCAGTAGTAGAAGTAACAAACACCTTTGCGGTTGTTGCTTGAACATCTAAGCGCTGTGCTGGCGAACTTGTACCAATCCCCACATTACCAGAGGAGTCGATACGCATACGCTCTGTATCATTTGTTAGAAATGTCAAGTTTACTGATGCATTTCTACCCCATCCAACTCTATATTCTGTTGAAGAAGCAAGACTTGTACGAGCAACATCAGAAGTACCCCATGTAATTGCTCCGTCTGATGCTGTTGAGCCAACACGAATTGTAGATGTTGCTACATCAAGTTTATAAGAAGGTGAACTAGTACCAATACCCACATTCTGTGCCGCTGTTATCGTGAGTGCCGCTGTAGATGCAGTTTGTAGTTGCAAAATTCCCGAAGTATCGGCAGAGTTAACCAATCCCGAAACGGTGGATGCGTTGATTGTTGTAGTCAATTTAGACTCCTTGTGTAGGTTCGTCAGCAGGTGTAGGCGTATTGCCTTCAGCCACCCATGCTAAAAATTTCTGGTAATCGGTGTTAGCGGGGTCTAGTGGAATAGACCAAAGTAAATTACCATTTTGTTTATAAATGGATTCATACTCATTACCTTGAAAATCTATTTGTTTTTTTACTATAAATGTCATATTACAACTCCGCACTAAGTAAAATTAATCCAGCAGATTCATTTGGCACTAAAGAATATGTACGATAAGCAGTTAAGCCAGAAAAATTTAGCATTTCTACGCCAATCGACCTATCGGTAACACGGGAAGCAGTACCAGACTGTATCGAAATATTACCTGACGATTGCGTGTAATCAGCGGCTACTCCGTCTGTAACTTTTATTACTCCTCCAGTAGTTACCGAAGGAGAAGAGCGCATGATAGTCATAAATGGAAAATATGTAGTAATTTTTGTAGTGGTTGCACTCACCCCTACAAATGCGCCTAATATTTGATAATACCTCTGACATAACTGCAACTCAGTACCATAAGGGCGGTAATCAAAACTCGTTGCTGTTGAGCCTTTTTCTAGTTGTACGCCTGTTATGTAGAAGGTTGCCCCGTTTGTGCCGACTAGGTTTACTTGTCCAGTTACACCTTTTGCATTTGTTGTTGTCCATGCTCCAGCAGTTGCTAATTTTGTAGAACCAGCGCCAAGGCTAAACATTAAAAACATTCCATTTGTATTTGTTCTAGCCCAATCTCCTGTTGTATCACCAGCAATAGTTACACTAATTGGTGTCCAAGTATTTGCAGAAGTTACTGTTATTGCAAATGGGTAATTTCTAGTAGAACCTGGGCTTTTAATTACACCACCAAAAGTACCAGTTAATGAACTGTAAACTTGAAAAGAAACAGTAATGTTTTTAGCGTTTGCTGTTCCAAAACTTAAGTCAGAAACGTTATAGCCTTCAATAAGTTGACTGACTTCAAACTCATCTGTTGAAGTTACAGAATAAGCAGATGTTGAAGTAAATCCAAGATAGTTTGTAAATCCTACTGGTGGTGTTACTGAACCAGCGTTTTGTTGTGCAGTTACTTTTCCTGATTGAGTTGCATAATAAACAAACCTATCAACTAAATATGCCCCATCAGCAGGAGTAACACTAGCCCCCGCATTACGCTGGTCTATTACCATCGCACCATTGATAATGCGGTTCTTAAAGCCATAGTAACCAGTTGTAGTGCCTGTACCGCCAGAAGATTCAGCCAACACGCTTGTGGAGGCTGGTAGCACCGCCATAGTTCCTGATGCGGAAGGTAGTGTGACTGTGACTGTTCCCGCTACCGCAGGTGCAGATAGGGTTACTGACCCAGATGTATCGCCATTAACAACAATGCTTGCCATAATTTTTCCTTAAACAACAACCCAGCGACTACCGCTGGCGACTGTTACTGATTGACCAGATGCAATTGAAACGGGACCTGCCGACATAGCGTTAGACCCAGATGCTACTGTGTAACTCTCGCTAATTGTTGCGCTGTTGACCACAATACCATTACTTGCATTTAAAACCGTAGAACTGAACTCGCCCGTGCTTGGCTTGTACAAGAGCTTGGCATTACTTGTATATACATTTGCCGCCGTTCCACTTGTAGCGGCCGCAAGCAAAGGATAGATGTTTGTAGCCGTTGAGGTGTCATTGCTGATTGCTGACCCACCCACTGACTTCCATGCTGGGGACGATCCGCTGTAGCCTTCAAACTCATTAGTCGTGCTGTTGTAGCGCAACATACCCGTAGTGGGTGAGCCGGGCTGTTGAGCTGTCGTACCCTTACTTATCTGCAACGCACCAGTCGATGTAAATGCAGAATCAGTAGATGCTGTTAAAGCGCCCGTGACCGCTAGTGTCGTGCCGTTCCAAGTCAGGTTTGCAGATTGTGCAATTACGCTGGTTGAAGAAGCAAAGAAAATACCCGAATTAGTAAACGTTGTAAGATTTGTTCCACCATTTGCCGTTCCTAATGTTCCAGCTAATGTAATAGCACCAGTTGTTGCGGTGCTTGGGGTAAATCCAGTTGTTCCAGCACTAAACGAAGATGCCGTAGCTGTGGTTGAAACTTTAACAAAGTCAACCCCGTTCCAAGCGCAAACCGCAGACTCACCAGCAACAATGGTCACGCCCGTTGTTGGCCCTACGCCCACCAACTTAATAGACTGGGTGCTTCCTGTTTTGTTAATGACGATGTAGGTCTTAGACTGTGCTGGCGCTGTGATAGTCCTTGTCACCGTTCCGCTTGCTGTCCACAAAAGAATGGCTTCTCTAGATGTATTAGCCGCACCAGTTGTGGTGGTCAGGGTTACATCTGCATCGGAAGTGATGGTGGTAGTCCCAGCAATTGCTGAGTCTAGGAGGTTCGTAATGGAGTTATTGACAACATCGCCCCATGTACCCGACAGTTCACCAGTGACGGGTAATGCAAGTCCTAGCAGTGAGGTATATGCTGTGGTCACGTTCTGCTCCTATATTCTTTCATTTTATAGCCCTTTTAGTTAAACCACAACCCAACGAGCGCCAGAACCTAAAGTAACTGAAACTCCGCTTGCCACGGAAATTGGCCCCGCTGATATAGCTGAGTATCCTGCGGCTATGGTGTAGCTTGCACTGACTGTTTGGCTGTTTACATGAAGGCCATTACTAGCGATCATGTTGGTGCCTGTGATACTTCCTGCATTGGTAACATTACCACTAGCGTCTTGGTTTACAGACTTCTCAGCAGGGTAAGTTACAAATACGTCTTTTGTTCCGGCCGAGAAGTTAACCAGTGATCCTGAGTTGCTTGAAGCTAAGACTGTCGTGCGCGAGAGGGTTGTGCCTGACGAGGTGTAAGTTCCTATTCCCACTTCCCACTCAGAGCCTGTTTGCCCTGCAATCGTGTAGTAAGTAGTGTTTGCGTTACCTACAGCGGCAAAGGATTGGTAGCCTGTAGAAGCGCCAAGGAGAGTCACCGTTCCCGTACCAGTCGTTGTGGTGGTTTCCTTTATTCTGTCCCCAATTACAAGCGCCATTTTTATTCCTTAATTCACAGTATCAATGACTTCCCATTGGGCATCTTCAGCATTGTTTATGCTTGTCCAGCCCGCTGATTGCGAATCATCTATATTTTGCCAGTTTGCTGTCTGACTGTCATCTATCAATGTCCAGTAGAAAGCGGCCAATGTTCCTACATATCCTTGGGCTGATTTTCCTGTTAGTGCCTGTGAAATACTAAACCCAACAGATCCAACATTTCCTGTGGCGTTTAAACCTGTAAGCTCTGCCGCCTTGCCGGGCAATAAGTCACCAACAAATCCTGATGCACCACGACCCGTTAGGGCAACAGAAACAGTCGATCCTGCCGTTCCAACACTGCCGTTTGCCACTAAGCCCGTCATATCTACGGCACTAGATGGGGTAACTAAGCCTACAAATCCTGACGCAACATCACCAGATTCATCTGGAGCAACCTCTGGTGTTACTGTCCCAACAGACCCAGAAGCCTCAATTCCAGTAAGCGCAACAGCAATAGTGGCGGTAACAGTTCCAACAAAACCAGAAGCCACATCACCCGTCTCTGCGGGAGATGTGCTTGGCGTTACTGCTCCAACAGCACCAGATGCCTCATTGCCCGTGAGCGCAATAGATTGTGTTGGCGTTACTGTGCCTACGGATCCAGATGCTAAGTTACCAGTTAAGGCAACCGAGAAACTAGTGGTAACGTTACCAACGGCACCAGAAGCCACATCTCCAGATAAATCTACAGACTGAGTTGCTGTTACAGATCCAACCGCTCCAGAAGCATTTAGCCCCGTTAGAGCTACGGCAAATGTAGGGGTTACAGCTCCAACAAATCCTGATGCTGAATCCCCAGATATATCGTCAGAAATGCTTGGAGTTACTGTTCCTACATTACCAGACGCATTTAAACCCGTTAAGGCTACAGAACTACTTACACCTACTGCACCTACCGCTCCTGATGCCGCATTGCCTGTTAAGGCGACAGCAACCGTTACCCCAGAAAGCGAGGCAAATGGCGTTTCAGCAAAAGCGGAGATACCAAACATGGTTTAAACGGCTTTAAGCCGCCCCCGCTTATGTTGTAGAGATACGCAGTAAAGCGGTGCTGGTTGTGTTTGAAGGCATCGTTAACGCAAAAGTACCAGCGGTAATCGTTTGGTTACCGAATGTATATACGCCAACAGCCTTGTTTGACTGGGTTGAGTTATACAAAAGCATCGCATTGAACGAGGTTGTCAATGTGACGTTTGTGTAGCTGATACTCGCAGAAGGAGTCCAGTAAGCTACACCAGCTGTAGCAGAGCTGTTTGTAGAAGCTGGAGCAGTAGCGTTAGTTACTGTCACGCCGCCAGCAGAGTAGTTAGTGCCTGTTACTTCACCCGTAGCCGTGTAAGCCGTAGTAGAAGCATCAATCGTGGCGCTAGTTAAGTACAAAGCGCCTTTGAAGGTGTCTGCTGTAGTTGCCGCACGGATAGGCGCTGTGCCAAAGTTGTGGGTTGCTGTAAGCACTTCTCCTAAAAAGGAGGTGCAGAGTGATGCTGTATTTGCCATAATTTTTCCTTGTTAGAAAGTGCCTACTTCGCCACCTATCGGTAGAGATCGTTTTAAAGTCACATGGGCTGAACGGTGAACCATCTCACCTTCTAACCAGTATTCAACCCAAGTGGTTAATTCGTTGTCATCTTCAAATGTTCCCTCTCGCTTTTCCAGCAAAGAGTCATCCATTTCGCCTTTGGTAGTTGTAACTATCAATTTGAACTCCTGATAAGTGCCGCTGTTGCGGTGTTGGCTGGCATTGTGATTGTGAATGTAGACGTTGATGTTTTATCAGATCCAAAATCCAATACAGCAATAGACTTATTTCCTTGTGTTGCATTGTAAATTAATGCACATCTTGCAGTGATCGCACCAGTCCAAGATACATTTGGAAATCCAACATACGCCGTGTATCCAGAACTACTAACCGTGATCGGCGTTAGAACAGAACCTCCAGCAACATAGCTCCCGCCACTTGTTTCATTTGTTGCTGAATAAACAGTTGTATCTTCGTTTAAATCAGCATTCGCCGTATACAAAGCAATTTTGATCGAATCTGTAGTTAGATCATGTATGCCTTGATACAGCTCTTTCTTAAAGCTAGTGGTCTGGGTTTGAACTATGCTCATTGAACTTGTGTCCTAACCTGACCATCACGATAAGCATCCATACGCTGTTTGCCGTCACCCAAGTTCTTGAGCAGAGCAATAGACTGTAGATACATCTCGTTGTAAAACTTAACCAAATCTGGTTCGCCCTTCATGTAACGAATGGCCTCAACCATCGTTCCATTAAGAAGAGCAGAATCAAAGTTATCGCCCAACCAAGTTCGGCTGGCAGTAACAATTGACTCAGGGTAATAGTAATAGTGCAACTCAGCCTTGTAAGCCGCATCTGGTGTTGGGCCAAGAATAAATGCCAATTCTTTTACATCGGCAGATTGGGGGCCAAAGATAGCGTAGTGTTTAGGTTTGCCTGTATCCGCAGGATTGGGATAAGCATCTCTAATAAAGTTAACATCTTTGTTTAACAAATAGATGTAGTCACCACCGGCGCTTGGATAAATTGCCAAGGAATATGTAGACAAGAAATCATCAGGCGCAGACAAATACTTGTTACCAGAAGTCAAAGTTCCAGTAACGTTCTTTCTCAGGTTAGAGATCTGCACCGTGTTATAGATGCGTTGCTCCGCCTGTTTAATCATAATGTCCATATCTACTGTGGGAAATGTGTTCTCACAGTAGTCTGAAACAGCAATGACTAATTCACTATATGTCATACAAACCTCAAGCCATTGGGCCTCTAGCCATCACACCTTTGGTAGCCGCACCTGTTCCGCGAATCTTGATACCAGATGTTTTAGGTTGCTCGTTACCAGCAGATTTACTGATAGCACCAACGCTCACATCATACTGATCAAGCTTGCTTTTATTGGGTTCTTTGCCGGGGTTGCTAGAAATTTTTGTAGCTTTTCCGTCCATTGTGTGCGGCTTGGCATAGACGCTGGCAGAGCCAACTTCTTTGCCCATCATCTTCTTGCTAAATGTAGCCATTACTTGCTCCTTGAAGACTTCATTTGATTGGCAACTTTAGCCAAACCACGGCCTAATGTACGCATTTGCATATTGGTCTTTCCACCTTTAGCAAATTTAGTCATTGGCTTGCCGGGATGCATCTTTTTTTCATGCTTATGCACAGCACCAGCAATCATTTTCTTATCCTGTTTTAAGTCTGCTTTGTCCATCTTTCGCTCCTAAGTTACGCTTACCGTTACTGTACCAACACTTGTCGTTCCAACCAAGTTATTTGGCGTTAAATCTACATCAAAGTTACTTGATCCACCCACTGGATACCAGCCCCACTGAATATCTCTAGAACCCCCCGTAGGGTAGCCACCAAAGGTATTGTTTGGATCAATCTGCAACCCATTCACACCAGCCGTTACATAAGTGGTATCTTTTCTTGGTTCTCTCAAAGCCTGTGGATCCTCTACTGGATACATACCCAATAGCAATTGAGGCTGATCTGGATCCCAGCACTCAGGACAAACCTTTAAGTCATACCGCTTTGTCTTAATAACCTCAGTCTTTAGCTTTTTGAGCTTGTACTGCTGACCACACCGATCACACTCGGCTATGGCAAATTTGCCAGAGGCGAATGTATTAGCCATTAGGGGGTACTCCCGCCAATGAACTGCTGTCTAGGCACAAACCGCAATGGGGCTTTTTCGTGATCTTCACCAGCCGCCAAATTAAATTGTTCATCGTATGCCTGTTTCAGCATATCTAAACGGCCTTGCAACTCAGGCACTTTCATGGCTATGTAGTAAGCTAAACCTGAGACAACACAAGGCAAGAAACGGAAATTCATATCAGATACTTGGATGCCAGAGCCGGCATCTTGAATCCTACGCATTCTGTAATACACAAACTGGTAAGAAGTGGAGTTATCTGGTGTTGGCCATACTGTTACCGCAGGAAGCTGTGGCACATACACAGCCGTTGCCGTTGTATGCGTAGCCGCTGTTGTCCCAGCCTGTCCACGGAATACATTACCAATCGTATTTCCGTCTAGATAGTTGTAATACATGATCTCTGAGTCCAATTTAATGAACCCAGATCCAGCCAATCCAGCCGTGGAAGTTAGCGTAATTGTTGTTGCGGTACTGGTAACGCTTCCACTGGTAAACAAAGTAGTTGGATTAGTTTCTCCCGACAAACGCTGAATCCACACTTGAATCGGCCTAGCCTGAGTCAGTTTGTTGGGGATTGTGGCGTAGGTAGAAACACTAATACGGCTGATTGTGAGGTCAGCCTGTGTGCTTGCAGAGTTAGCGCCCGTGCGGATCACATGATCCAACAGATCAATAGTATCCAATGGCAAAGAATAAGTATTCAATCCCGGCGTTAGGTCAATTACGCCTTGCTCAATCGTCCACATATTTAAACCACGATTAGCCCACTCAATGGTCATTATGTTCATTGACCTACGAGCTGTTCTTAGATCGTAGCCTGTACGCATTTCTCGACCCGCACGTTCCCATGACTCCTCGGCTATCTCCGTGAAGTCCATATTGAAAGTGGTTGCGCCAGTGGTGTAGCTCATTTCTTAGCAGTCTTTGCAGATTGGATAAAAGCTTCTGCCGTAGGAGCGCCTAGCGATCCGGGCTTACGCATCTTTTCTTTTGACCCTTTGGCAATACGTTTTCTCTTGGCGTTGATATTGGCATACAAACCAATAGCCCCGCCTTCAGCATATTGCGTAAAGTCAGTATCGTCCCGTCTAGCTTTACGCTTTCCGGTAGGCATCTTTGAGGGGTTTATATCCCCCATGCCACGACTTGCTCTCATTTCTTACCCTTTGAGTAACCGCCACCACACATGGCAACGATTGTTCCCTTGGTCTTACCCTTGGTAGCAATGCCATCAGCGCGTCTAGATGCCATTCCACCCTTTGCTAGAGGAATCATTTTCATGTCTGCCTCCGCTTTTTTGTTTGGCTTGTATGGCAAAGTTCGTGCGCCTTCGGGCATATCCTTGGTTGACTTTGAACCCATAAAGTCTTCCTTTTTTGCGGGTGACCTATCGGGCAAAGTTACAGCACCTTCTGGCGCATTTTTATCAATCCTAATACCACTGCCCGCAACTGGCGGCTTGTAGTCTTTGTAGTAGGTGGGATCGTCTAAGTGTTGAGGAGTAGCTTTTGGCATATTGAACCTTTTTAAATTACTGCTTGTTTAGCAATATTTCTTTGCCATTCCACCTTTGTTAAGGAGTTTGCCTTTAGTCTTGCCTTGTTTAGCAATGCCATCAGCGCGGGCGGATGCGGAAACTTTACCGCCTTTAGCCTTGCCTTGCGTTAATTTTTTCAAATTTTCATACGCTTGGTCTGCTCTTGCGTCTTCACGCTTAACGGGATCGGAAATAGATCTCCAGTTTACGGGCTTCAAAGGAGGAACTGGTTGTCCACCAGTATTCATCTTTTTAACTTTCCCGCCATTTCGCATACCCATTGATCCAGCCATAGCAGTATCAGCCATAGGAGTAGGCTTCTTCATACCAACTTTAGCGGTACTCATACCGGCCTTCATTACTGGTTTACCCATCTTAGTTGTAGCCACTTCACCACCCCTTTTAAAAGTTTCGCCTTTACTGGCTTTGCTGAACTCTTTGGCAACCTTAACAGGAACGCCTACTTTTTTTGCAAATGCGGGGTTGTGAGCCGCCGCATCCATCAAACGCTTTTGCGCTGGAGATTTTGCTGGCATTTAGCACATCTTCCCGCGAGTCTTGCCACGCTGGGCTATGCCATCAGCACGGCTAGAAGCCTTGGAAACAGAACCACCTTTGGCTAAATTACCTCTAGCCATAGCTACTCTGCGGGCTTCTTCAGTTTTTCTATCCACTGGTCTAGTAGATTCGTAGTTCTGCTTTGCTTTAGAAAGCATACTGCCAATAGAAGACCCTACGTCACCAGCAACTTCGGCAACTTTTGCGCGTCTTGCGGCATTCTCTGCATCAATATCAGCGGCGCTTTTCTTGGTTTTAATTTCACCAGAAAGGGTGCGATATGTATCTCCCTTTGCGGCTGGCGCAGATGAAGATGTTGCAGGAGCAGAAGTTTTAGTAGATGTTGTAGTGGCTGGTGCGCTTGTTTGTGCAACTTCCGCAGGGGCAGATGGAGGCATAGGCGCAGATTCACCACGGCGGGTAAGGCCACGTTCTTTATTTAAAAAGTCACGCAAGCTCAAACCTGTTTTAGCAAGCTCTTCTTTGGTAACAACACGTTGCTTTTTAGCAGATGGACTTACGGTCTCAGAAGTTCCGGCGGCACCCGCGCCTTTACCTGAGTCGTAATCTCCTACCATAGAGCCTTCTTCGCCATCATAGCGTTTCATTTTTTTCATTTGCTATCCCCTTTGTTGAATAAGCTGGTCAATCTTTGCTTCAAGGCGATTGAAGCGCTGGTCAATGTGGTCAGTAATTCTTTGAACTTCTGCTTGAGTAACGTAATCACGGGCTACCTCCTCACGAGTTATGTTTAAAAGGCGCTCAACACGTTTAATGTCCTCGCCCATGTCCTTTACTTGGCTGAGTTTCTCCCGCATGAAGAAGCCAAATGCTCCCATCACGATAGACAAAACTGCCGACCAAATAAGGTTTGCATCCATTAGCACATCTTTCCACGGGTCTTGCCACGTTGGGCTATACCATCTGCACGGACAGAGGCTGTTCCACCTTTGGCAAAAGGTTTTCCACCTTTTGTTGGATCATATTGATAATCACGATCACCTTTGTCAATAGCTTTTTGCTCCGCCTCAATACTTCTAGACAAATCGGCAGAACGAGATTCTCTTCCTTTAGATCCAGAATGTTTGGGGCCAAACGGCACAAAATTCATTGCATCACCAACATAACCAGCGGCCTTAGAGCCAATACTTTCATTAGCCTCTTTTGATTCTTGCAAGTTTTTTAACCGTTGTTTGTCTGTAGTAGTAGCCATATCAACAATTCCAAGCCTTTAGGCTTTTGTTAATCCTAGAGTTCGGGTCTTTCGCTGTTTTTGCGGATGTCAATTTCTTTTTCATCCCCTCCATGCGGGCGCAGAAAGAGTCGCGCCTTGATCCGCCTTCTGGTTGAGGCGGTTTCAAGTTCATCCCTTGCTTTTTCGCGGAGGCTCGGCCCTTGGCATTCAAGCCACCCTTGGGGTTCTTGCCTTCTTTGCGTTGCCATGCTGGTGTCTTAGCCATTTGCGACTTTCAACTGAGGCTTTGCGTGTTCTTTTAACAAAGGACGCAAAACATCTTTCTCAAAGTCTCTAGTGAATTCTTCTGTGCCAATATGCGGCAGACTGATCATTGGGTCTAAGTAAATCTTAAATCCATCTGTTCTTGCTCTCAAACAGAAAGCATAGTCTTCGCCAATGTATTGGCCGTTAAGAATCATAAAGTCAAATAGTGCGTGTTCTGTCTCGCCGTCACCATCACCCTGATATTTCCACTCTGGGTGTTTTTCAATCATGTGTTCAAAGACATGACGGCGGATAAGCATGAATCCTGTAGAGACACTCTCTACTCTCATCAATCCATGATCATCAAACTCCAGCTGGCCATCTTCATCTAAATGGAAGTCAAGGAAGAATTTGGCATCTTTTGCTCTTCGTGGATACGATCCAGCCACAATATCCTTGTCTGTTGATAAAGCCAACAGCCGAGTAACAGCGTCTGTGTTGATCACTACGTCAGCATCTACAAACAAAAAGTCTGTGCAATCTGATTCCATAAAGTAACGGACTAGTTTGTTCCGTGCTTTAGTGATGATTGAACAGCCAGATACTTGCACGAGGTTTAGTCGTACACCCATCTTGTCTAACTTAGGCACGAGTTCAGCAATGGCAAAAGCAGTTCTTATGTTTACTTTGCCATCGTAACAAGGGATCGCAATCATTAGTTTGCGACCAATCAAGTTAAAACTCTTATCAGCCATAGAACACCGTCACAAAGCTGGTGTTTGAGATGCTTGTATAGATACCAAGTGCCGCCACGAGACCTTCTCCGGGAACTAAAACCGCCACTGGATTGGTCACGCTTTGAGCAGTTCCAAAACTTACCAACCAACGAGCGCCGCTATTTACATAACGACAAGCTGTGCCGGGAGTTACAGTTCCAGAGTTTGGGTCGTTAAACGTAAAGGTGCTGGAATCAACGACAGTAATTACATAATTACCATCCGTGGCAGATGCGCCTGCCGCCGCACTAAAACCAATACCTACACGGTCACCTGTGGCTAAACCGTGCGCTGATTTAGTTACAGTAACCAGTGCCGATGATCTGCCGTAACTAGCAGTTACAGGGGCTACAGCAGTATCAAATATTTCCACAACGCCAGCGCCGCCGCCGCTACCTTGAAAAGTAATTTGTTTTATGCGATAACGTCCTGTGGGGGCGATGAAGCCTGAAACATCAAGATGTCCGGCTGATACGTCTGTTTGCATACCCATAATTAATCTCCTTATTTAAACATAGGGGCCGAAGCCCCTGAGATTAATTACTGCTGATTAGCGGGTTGTGTTTGGTTACCGCTTGAATCACGCACAGCGTATGTAATGATGATTGTTGCGGCACCAGTAGTCAACGCAGTACCAGCCATTGTGTAAGTGATGAATACATCGGTAGAACCTGTGTTCAACCACAATGCTGGGGTAGTTGCGTTAGCACCCAAGGTAACGCTACCAACATCAGTGATAGTTCCTGTAGTGGTGAAGTCTGTTCCACCGTTAGACAATTTAAGAGTTGTTGCCGCACTAAATACAGTGGTTGTAACAACTTTAACGTCAACGATTTGTGATCCAGCAGGAATAGCAATTGCATTGCCAGTCAATGTGCCGAATACAACATTTTTAGATTGAGATACAACAGTGCAACCAGTGTTAACTGTAGTTGCGGCAGTAGTGCCTGTTGTGTTTTTAACTGTACCCAGTAACCACGGGCCAAGGTGTGTTGCGAATCCCATTGAGATATCTCCATGCGTTATGGCGTATCAATCTGCATGAGGTCAGCCGAGCCTGTTTGATACACCGATGAATCTCGGATTGCTTAAATATACACTAAAACAGAAAAAAGAAAAGGGGGTCATAAGCCCCCTTCTCTATTTTTTTATCAGGACGAACCGGGTGATCCGAAGATACCTAGTGGGTCTGACACGCCGAAGCTGTAACGCTCACGGGCTTTGTAACGAACGTTACCAGTGTCGAAGTCTCCATCCATACTGTTTTGCAACGGAGTACGAACAAAGTGCTTCAGACCGTTAGGAACGTCTGTCATCAAGAACCAAGCATTGGTGTCGGTCAAATAGTGGTTAACTGTGTAACCCTCTGGAATTGAACCGTTGTTCTTCAATGCGTTGATATCGTTATCGGTAGTACCGACACGCAACTCAGTCTCTAAGAGGCGAGTAGCAACGAACATCAAGTTTGGAGGAACTACCAATTTCTTGGGTTTAGCGGCGATCAAGAGGCCACGCTCGTCTGTCCAACCAGCGATTTGAATGACAGCATTCTCAAGAGAAGTCTCATTCAAGTCAGCGCCAGTAGTAGGACGGTTGCTGTTAACGCCACCAGAGATCAATGGGTGGGCGGTGCTACACAAGGTAACGCCGTCACCGTAGACCACGCCTGTAGTGAACGCATTGTTCAATACATAAGCGGCCTTGACCTGCTTGGTATACGCCATAGCGCGAGCCAATGCTTTGGTATAGCGGCTTGACAACGAGTCATACAAGTTGTCTTCCACTGCTTCTTCAGTGATGGAGAAGCCCATAGCGATGGTTTCGTGGTTGTAACGAGCTGTCCATGCCTCTTGAGCATTGTCATAAGCGATGGCAGAGCCTTCGTTCTTGACTGGTGCGGCAGAGAAGCCTGACAGTTTTGTTTCCTCTTCGAAGCTACGCTCTGATGTCTCAGTTTCGTAGATCTCTTTATGCTCTTCGCCGTATTTGGCGTACTCAAGGCCGAACAATGCGTTAAGTCCGGGGAGCAGTTCTTTGAGTAGTTGTGCGCGTGAAATTGCCATTTCTTACTCCTTAGACACCAGTGGTGTTGTTGTACTGGTGTGCGTTGATTTTCACCAACAACTCGGTGTAAGTGTCAGCCGCAGTAGCGGTTTCTGGCACAACATCAATCACACGAATTGGGATAGTGGCGGTAGTGCCAGCACCCGTTAAAGTTACAGCAAAGGCTGAATCACCGGTGGTAGTGCTACCAGCGTTGAGAACCAATGCCACGTTAGAGCCAACATCAGCACGGCTTGCAGTACCCATAGTTGTACCAGAGGTAACAACGGCTACTTTGAAAAGTGCTTGTTGGTCATCCACAACATACGCATAAGCAGGGTTTGTAGATGTGCTGATAGATGCGGGAATATACTGACCCTGCACGGTTTGACCGCTAGAGTTTACATATTGACCGCCTACACAGACACCGACAATAGTGCCAGCATTAGTAGAGGTTGATTTAATCAGATATCCAGTGCTGTCAATTTGGACTGTATCTCCAAAGAAGATAGCAGTGCCAAAAGAGGCCGCAACGGGAATCTGCCGAAATGCACCAGCGTATGGCTTTCCATCAATAGAATTGATAGGTTTTAGACCATATGGTGCCGAGACAGTGGGGTAAGCCATGTTTTAAAGCTCCAAAAATTAAAGACCTTTTCCGAAAGTTACCTTAGAGCTACGTTCTTTAAACATAGGCATCCGAGGATCGCTCTCGCGCATATAAGTGTTATCCACAGAGGCCATCTGCGCTTCAGCTTGTCGCTGGAAATGCGCGTCACGGTCTACAGTAAATTCCACTGGGGTTTTGCAAAGCAACAAGCCACCGATTTCAATACTGTCAGGAAAACGATTAGTTTGCCCGCTCATAAGAATGATCTCAGGATGCTCAGAAGCCTTTACAGGTTCCCAACCTTCGCGTAATTTAGAGGAAATATTCATGGTGTCAGCCGAGCCGAGGGTACTCAATCGAATCCAACGGAACGCATACCCAGACTCTGGATGAGGGTCAGGTAGAAGTTGGGGTGGCATCCATTTACGGGGACGCTCTGTTTGTGCGCGAACTTCTGTATCGCGGCTTGCTCTCGTTTGTTTGACTTCACTCATGCTTAACTCCTCATTTGTTCCGCAACCTTACGGGCATAAAGTTCCAAAGGAACCCCCAACCGCTTGGCGATATTTACTTGGGTTTGAGATAGAACTACCTTCTTAGGGGAAGAGCTTCTCGTTGCCGGAGCAACCACATTTGATTTCTGGCGCTTGACTTCCTTCTCAGGTTCGTCAGCGGGTTCGTCAGACTCAAAGTAATCTGGGAACACTTGGCGCATACGAGCATTTACACGCTCGTAGTATTCGTCTGAACTCAGATCGACTCCCTGTTTAGCTAACTTAGCGTGAACGCCAAGTGCAAAGCTAGTCATTTCATCGTCATCTCCAAACCATTCGTTATTTTGCCTCCATTTTTGTGCCTTTTGGTCAACATAAACGGGCGGCTCTGTAACTTGTTGCGTTTTTACCTCATTTTCCTCTTCTTGTAAAGGGGCAGGTCTAAAGTTTTCAACTCTTTCGGCCTTGATCTTCACAGCAGTGAGGTGTTCTTGGGCATTTACCAGCGCTTCGCTATCGCCAGACTCGTAAGCCTCACGATATTTACGCTTGGCTTGATCCAATTCATTGGATAAAACCTTCTTAGATTGCTCAATTAAGGCAGATTGACCCTGACTGAGTGAACCTTTGAGCTTTTTGTTCTCATCGGCTATCAATTGGGCGGCTCTTATTGCCTCTTCTCGCTCTCTATCGGCCTGTTCAGCCTTACGATTGGCTTCGTGATACCCTTTTTGGAGGTGTTGTAAACGTTTCCGAACCTTTTCGCCGTAGCTATTAAGCTCATCTTCGTCTAAATCCTTCGGGGCATCGTCCATTTTCTTGTGACGCTTAGATTCTGCGGGTGTATCGTCTACAACCTCTATCTCAGTGTCACTAGATTCGTCCATTTCAATCTTGAGCTGGGGATCTGGATCAATAACTCTGCCACCTTTGCGTGGATTTTCCTTTTCATCGGGAAATTCAAACTCGGTTTTCTCTATTTCAGCCATGTTCTACTCCTTATACACGGGTGATACCGCGAGGATCTTGCACAACGGCTTCAACAGAGTCATCATTAATGATTCGGAACTCCTTGCCATGAATTTTGATGCGTGTTCCCGTATTAGGACGTACCAAAACAAAATCTCCCTGCTTGCACGATGGCCCGCTTGGAAATCGTTTCTCGTCTTTAAAGGCATCAGGCCCCATTTTTGCCACAAAAAGCACTGGTGACAGTAACTCTTCGTAGTGCATGGTCTGACTAGCTTTAATAATTCCCGATTCGCTCTCTGAATACTCTTCTTCAGCTTCTGGAAGAACGCACAGAAGATGATAGGTAACAGGATCGGGAACTTGTCGTGCTTTTTCTTCAGCACTCTCAGGTAACACAGATACGTCTTTCGTGTCCAACGATTGACTAATCAAAATCTCAGCCATAATTTTCCTTATCGCAAAAGGCTACAAAAAAACACACCAGTACGCCTCTGAAATACTGGGTGTCGGGGGAATTAGTCTTGATCTTCAGAATCCCTTAAATTCTTACCCAGTTCCTTAATCTCCATCTGGGCGATCCTTAAACCGCGAATAGTTCCACACAGCTCTTTGTATTCTGCGTAGTCCTTTGCGGCTCCATCATTTAGCACCAACTGGTGTTGACCGATATGGTCTTCCAGCTTGGCACCAAGAATCTCAAATATTTTGTATTCCATTACTCTTTAACCTCCGGTTTTTGCTGTGCTTGCATTGCCATTTGCTGTTGGGCTTGCTGTTGTTGCATAGCCGCCTTTTGTTGCTCTTGCAACATTTGCTGTTGGTGGACTTGATCTCGCTGGATCATCTCTTGTATATGACGCTCCACAGCAATTGACGGATCTTCTGTTGGCTTTGCCTTTAGATCTAACTCTGCTTCTTTGATAGCAAGTTCCACTTGTTTGGCCGCAATATCCGCTTGCACCTTTTGCTCCTTGATGCCAACTTCTTTTGCCCGTATCTGCAACTCTTGTTGTTGCATCTGGATGATTGGATCTTGCGCTTGTTGCTGGGCTTGTTGCTGTTGGGCTTTGGCCATGTTTTCTTTTAACAACTGGGCAGAACCCTGTGCAACCATTCTGGATAGTTGCACTTCGATATCCTCTGGCAGATCTGCATCTGGTGGAGGCAAAGGAACACCAACTTGCTCTTCTACTTTTTGTCTGTAGTTGAATGCTAAGTGTTCTGCAATATGCGCCATGATTGCCGCTTGCATTTGCTGTGCCATTGGGTTTTGACCAATAGTCGCCGCCATCATAGGATCTTGCATGAAAGACTGATGCGCCGCAATATGCGCTTCGTGGTCTTGATAGATAAACGCCTTCGTTGGCTCTCCTTTTAAGAAAGCCATGTTCTCGCTTATAGGATCTCTTGGTTGCTGATCTCCCTTAACAGGAACTAACTTATCGGCGTTTTTGATTCCTAAAACTTCAATCATCTGCCTATGTAGATTAGGCAAGTCATAGATCTGTGGCGCTTGGGCAGACAGCTGAATAACAGCTTGGTACTGCATGATCCTCTGCGCCATAGTTGAGGAGTTTGGATCTGACACAGGAATAACATCCACCATGTCATAGTCTTCTTGCTTGGCTTTTCTGCTTCCGCTCTCAGGGTCATATGCGTACTCATTAGGCGTGTAGTCACGAATAATGTTCTTTAGTAGCTTGAACTCCTGCTTCATTGAATAATGAACACGGGCTTGCACCGCACTCATTGTTTTCAACTGTCGCTCTAATAAAGCCAGCGTAGTTCCAACGGGAGAATTAGCACTCATATCGCTGATCTTCATATCAGCAATAGAACCCAATCGTCTTCCCTCTTCAGTGATTCTATCTAATAGAGTAGCTAGAACTTGGCTAGGCTCCTTATAGGGAAGCGCCATGATGTTGTCTTTAATCGAACCGCTTGGAACGTCAACATCTCTAAACTCTCCGGGGGCGATAGGCGTATCGTCACCCTTAACTCGCAACCCTCTAGACTTCAATCCACCCGGCAAATTGGCCAATGTTCCAGCATCAATCAACTGACGGATCAATGATGTACCAGCCCTAGCGTAGCCACCAATTAAATGGATGTAGCCAAAACCATAAGCACCAAAGCCCGGCACATAGTCATACTGAACCATATGCTGACGCTTTAATCTCAGATCGTCTTCTTCTTCCCAGTTACGATAGATTGCTAAAACTTTTCCAGTGCCGGCATCTATGCTCACTATATAAGGAACAGCAATTTCATCTTCGTCCTCATAGCCAGCAATATCCAAATCAATCTGCACTTCATAGATCTGATATCTATCGTCATCAGTTAAAGAATAGCCTTGCTCTTCGGCCTTTTTCTTTTCTACGTCAGTATGAATAGCAACCGGCTCACCAAGATCTACATCTCTGTAAAAACCAGCGGCTTGCAGTTTACGGATATCGTTTTTAGTCTTACGCATTACATGGGTAACACGCTCGGCTGTTCTAGCTCCACTAGATCCGTAGGGGATGATCACATCCTCTGCCGGTATATATATAGAGGTCTGACGATTTAACGATGGATCGAAGTAGACTTTCTTAAACGCTGTTCCAGCTAGGCCGAGGTTAAACAGCATACGCTCATGCTCTGGGCGATACTCAGGCATGGCCTCGGTTAGCTGATAGTTCATATCATCTCTAACCCGTTCGGCGGCATCTTCTTTTAATTTATTGATCGCTCCAATGATCTCAGTCTTAACGGGGCCTTGCGAGGGGAAAGTCTCAATAATTGTTTCTGACTGAAACCTAACAGCGGCCTCTGTCAATATGGTTGAGAAAACACCACAAGCACCATTCCAAGGTTCTGTTCTTTCCTCATACTTCATGCCAAGGACTTCCAATCCCTTGACAAACATCTCTACCCAGTCTTTGCGCGAATTAATATCCGCCTCTACCATCTCTACAACTTCGGAACCCAGAGCTTCTAATTCTCCTTCGTCCATAAACTCCGCCAAGTTTGAATCAAACTCTTCACCATCTTTAGACTCGCTCTCAGGCTCTATCTCAATCTCTAGACCACCCATGCCAATATGAACACTGTCTGGGTTTTCAATTTCAATCTCAAGATCAGGCTCAGTTAAAGATTCCAAACCTTGGGGTGCTTCGTACAAACTTTTAGCGATTGCCATATGTATCCTTAATAATAAACTTGTTTACGTCTAAAGCTCTTTAGCTCTTCTCGCTCATCACTTTCTAGACGCAAAAACCCGCCCTGTCTGAATCTTATCAGCGCTTGGGTGCTTGAGTCCACCAAATCGTCATTCGGCGCATTTGGAAACGCCGCCATCTCTTCCACTAATTCAGCCGCCCATCTAGTCTCTGGACACCATACTTTGCCAGATCTAAACAAATCAGATACAGAATTAATCCTCACAAACTTATCATTACCTCTGCTCGGAGTGTACTCAGAGACAACAATCCCCATCTGCCTCAATTCAAATATCAAAGGAGATCCAGCCGCTTTAGCTTCAATCACAAAAGCATCAGGCTCCCACTCCATATAGTTCTTATACGCTTTTTCCTTTAACTCAGGAAACTCCATCCTCTTCTTAAACGCATCTAACAAAATAATGTTTGCATCATTCTCGTTTTCGTTTAAATAGAAAACCCCCCAAGTCGTACAGGCCGAGTAGTCACTTCTCTCATTCTTAGTAAACGCCGTGTCCCAACTCTGGATAATAAATTTACAAGGAGGCGGATCTTCTTTCTCCCAGACCTTCCACCACTCCCGCTTAACAATAGCACCCTCTTCACCCGTGGGACTTTGTTGATACTGGGCATTCCACTTAGCCGGTGGTAGTTCTTCCCTCAACGCCTCCAACTGATCCAACGGCCAGAACTCAGGCCATAGAGGTTTCCCACTCGGCATGATCGCTGGAAGTTCAATAATCTCCCACTCCTCACCCTTGTCCCTACCCATCGCATCTTTTATAACGCGACCCGTCAGATCCCTATCACCCCAACGGGTCATCACAATAACAATAGATCCACCCGGCTGTAAACGTTGTCTCGGCCCCGATGTATACCACTCATAAACTTTATCGTATACAGACGGATCACTAGCCGCCAATGCCGCCTCTTGCTCTGAATGCGGATCGTCAATTATTAAAAGGTCAGCACCCTTTCCGGTAACAGTTCCGCCAACACCGATAGCAAAATACTCACCCCCACCAGAGGTAGCCCACCTGCCAGCGGCCTTACTATCCTGTCTGAGATTAACGTTAGGAAATACTTTACTGTACTGTTCACTTCCAACTAAGTTCCTCACCTTACGCCCAAAGCCAACAGCGAGATCAGCCGTGTTAGAACACTGAATAACTTTCTTCTGTGGATACTTCCCCAAGAACCAGCTAGGTAATAGATAAGAAGCAAACTCCGACTTCGTGTGACGAGGCGGCATATTAATAATCACCCGCTTAGTCTTCCCCTCTGCTATATCCTCAAACTTCTTAGCCATCAATGCATGATGCCTCCCAGATATAAAACCCGGCCACATCTCATTGACGTAATCTAAAAACTTGACCTGCGCCTTCTCCCTCTTCACCGCGCCAGCATACTCGTTCACCTTCTCCAGAAACGACTCATACTCCGCAGGATCAAGTTTCTCTATCAGTTCTTCCAACTTCATAGTCTTATTCTATATTCCTAAAATTAACATACACAGGCCGAATACTTCTCTTCCCCTCTATCCTCTTCACCACCCCTAACTCACACAACCTATCCACAATCTTCTTCGTATTCGCTACGCTACTCTTGCTACGCTGATTCCCTATATCCCTCAACGTAGGACTAAACCCATACCTCTTCCACCACTCATCTATTATTAAAAACACCTCATTCTGTACTGGACTCATTTCCACCCTCATACATTCTTCAAAACTTAACTCCTTCATCTTAGGAGCCATGCCTCTATTTAATACTATTTTCTTCGACCAATGGAAACGTTTCCATTGCTCCCCCTCTAAAGTTTTCAAAATATATACCCCCCTACCCCTTTTGTATTATTTTTCATAGGGGGTGGTGTCCTCTATGTGAGGGGGTGGGTCTTCGTCATCGAAATTTTCAGAGATTTGTTCGAGTGGAATAGTATGTTTAGCAAGGTCAGGAGTCCCATTTTGGTTTGGGTTGGTGGGGGTCGGGTGGGGTTCGCTGTGGGTGGAATTGGTCGCCAACTCTGCCAGTAGTTCATTCGGGTCTATGGTTTCTAGGTCGGTAACATTACCACTAAACATTGTGCGTATCTGCTTTAGTAGTTCGGCTTTGGCATTGTCACTTGATCGGATAATTGTCGTTTCTCTTCTTTCGGTGAAGGCTGACACTTCTGTCACAGTTCCTAAAACCTTTGCGCTTGCAACCTTTGTTGCCTGTTTCGCTTCGGGGTCAATCAATACGCTAACAAGGGATTGAATAACTAATGCTCTTAAAGCTTCTGGTGTTCTATGTTTCTGCGCTTCTAATGCTATCGAATAAGCCTGTATCTCCGCTTTTATTCTTTCGTCTGCTTTGAGCCTACTGGCATTGTCTCCGATAGTCTTTGCCTTACCCTTGGGCTTATAGGCTTTCCTGTATGCGTCTGCGCCTGTCGAGCCTTTCGCAACCTCTAGCGCAAATGTCTTTTGCTTGTGTGACAGCTCACGGGAAACGGCTTTACCTAATATGTCAGCCATTGGGACTTGTTCTAGACCTTCCCTTATTTGCTTACGGGTTAACTTGTGCATGGACTGTTTCGCTTCGCTGTTAGACATGGGCGCATTCTAGGGTAACAAATAGATAAATTCAATAGCCCCGCACTATCGACCACGCAAAGCCAATAAAAATTATTGTGTTGACAATGTAAACCGCCCCCTTGATACTTGCGTTGTAGGTGCTACATAGTAACTCTATGTATCAGTTACATAAACCCTCTAATCAAAGGACTAACACCATGACAACGCAAGAAATTTTAGACAACCTGACATTACAGCAAGCCCAAGAATGGCAAGCCACAACAGAGAAATATTTGTTTATCGATTATGAGGTTGTCTCGCACTATGGCATAAGCCTAAACGCTTTGCCGAATAACCGCTTGATTGACGCAATCGAAGCCCGCTTTGAAAGTCTTCTAGGCTAATAGGTCAATCTAAGCCCCTTCGGGGGGTTTAGGTGGAAATATTACCAACCACGAAAGGAAAGCATGAAAACCGCAACGCTAGACATTTACGAACTATTCCAAGCCAAAGGCTTTGGGGTTTCACTTTATTACAAAGGTGCAACCCTTCACAGCTTTGTAGGGTTAGACCTACAAGAACTCACAGAAAAAGCCGTAGCGTTTATGGTCAACCAAAAATTCACCCGTGTGAAAGTAGACGGCAAGATCTACAACTTTAAAGACTTTATACAAACTCAGAAAGGCACAGCATGACAGTATTCGAAATTCAAGACAACACGCACCACTTTGGAAAGGCTTACGCCTACACCATAGCCCGTGAATATTACAGCCCCATAAAAGCACTCTATTTGCTTTGGGTTGCCACGCAAATCACTAAACACCAAAAAGGATAACCATGAAAACTATTACAGTCAAAATCAAACAGGTCTACGGCAACACAGTAGCCTACCCCGTGTGCGATCAAGCCCGACTACTGGCACAACTTGCGGGAACTACCACGCTGACAATTCAAGCCTTAAAGATTATTAAATCTTTGGGCTTTGAAGTAATCCAAGAAACCCCTCAACTACTAGGAATCTAAACCATGAAAACATTATCCGAACTCTTAACTTTTGAGGCTTTGCCTAAACTTTACAAGAATGAATGGACTATTCCAAAAGTAAACGCACAACAAAACCTAGAAGGGCGCACACACTATGTCGAACCTTCTACGCTTCGCTATTTCAATTCCCGCATTCTTTCGGCTTTGCCAGTAAGTAACGGGGCTTTTTTTAAGATTATCGAATCTTTGAGCCTAGACCACAACAACACAAAACGGGGCTTTCGTGCTGTTCTTTTCGATATCTTTGGGACTGTCGTTTATCGCCCCGACCTAGACGAATGCTTTACAAGCAAAGAAAAAGCCGACAAAAGCTTCTACACATGGTTTGAAGAGTTTAACGAATTCGAGCATTATCGAAATGCAATTACTTGGAAACTTCAGAAGGTGGAAAAAGAGCAAATGCAACTAGCCGAAATTTTGCAGACACTAAACCAAATACCCTACACCCTGACAGAAGAGGAACTCACAGCATGACCGATTATGTAATTTGCCCGCATTGTCACGAAATAACGCACATTGGGGGCTTAATTGGAAACAATACCAATGATTGCCCAAGGTGCGGGAAAACCGCTCTAAGCAGACAAACCCACAGCACAAAGCCACAGTTTTTATTCTTTTTTGAAAACGAACCCGCAAGAGTTGCAGTAGATGACCGACAGCGCACAGCCCGAATGCTTCGCAGTTACCGAAACAAGCCCGCAGACTATCAGATCACCCGCACAGCCCCGAATTCTTACAGGGTAAAGGTAACGGGTTTCCCTAGCCCCATCATCATTCATTCACAGGAAAACATAGCATGAAATTACAACTGGAAAAAGACCCCGAAGTTTATCTATCGGGAAGCAATGAAAAGTGGACAATTATTGTGCAAGGTTCGCCCCTTTGCGACTACAAAAAGACAGCCCCCGAAGCCCTAGCCGTAGCAAAAGAATTTAAATTACAGCCCCACAGCTTTTATTGGGACTCTACCGAACTGGCATTTATGCCCCGCTCAGATGTAGACCACTTCCAAGCAGACGAAGCGCAAGCATTCACCCTTACGCACTCGCCTAGCCCCGCCCCTAAAGACACAACCCGCCCCCTATTTTGAAAGGTTAAAAATGCATTTATCAAAATGGTCAACCGACCCCAAAAACTTACTAATTCCCACGCACAGCCCCGCCCCTTGGAAAATAGAAAACGGAATCAGCAACAAGGTTTTTTTAATCAACGACAGAAAAAACCATGCAATCGGTGAACTTGTTTATTCAGACACACGCAACCCACAAGACGCACGACTGATAGAGAAAGCCCCCGAACTACTGGCAATCGTTGAAGAACTACTTCAACTACACATAGCACACCACAACGAACCAATCCACGCAAAAGCCCGCAAACTTCTAACCTATTTGAAAGGCTAACAATGAACCACGCACCCGCACAATACATAAATGCGGGTTATTCCTACGAACTAGGAAGAACCCCCGCCCAATCCCTTCGGACAATGTTAGAGGCTGAGAGCCTAGATGATAGAACCGAAGCCCGCCAACTGATAGAAACTGGCAGAAAAGAGGCACGAAACCGCCCAAGTAATACGCTATCAGACGGAAAAAACCGATAGAAAAATAAAATTGGAAACCATTACCACAGCCCACAACCTACCTGTTATATTTCCCTTCCCACTAACACCTAGAAAGGTTTGAACCATGAACGCATACATAGCAAACGGCTTTAGAGATCGCAAGGACTATTTGGAGTCCCTTTGCGAAGAATACCCCCGAACCATTGTCTACACGCTTGCATCTGTATTAGGTGCATCCGAAGATTTTGATGGATTAGTTACCACCCTTGAAGATTACGCAGAGGAATATTGAAATGATGAAACTTTATAAAAACGCATATGGCAACTGGGTTTGCGAATCGCATATTGACCTTACGGATGATTTGATATTGGTTGTCTATACCAGTAAAAGATTTTCGGGAAACCTAGTCACCACAGCGCAAGTGCATAGACGGGAAGGGGAAATGCTTTCCTTCGCCCCGTTTTCAGACTTCAACAAAACCCTAATGAGTGAAGCCCGCAGAGCCACCATGAAAGCCACTAGAGATCAACACGAAAAAGTCTTTTTTGACTTTGACACATGGCAAGAACTCAGATATCAAGCCATTGATTTTTATAACCAACCCGCAACTATTTAAGGAGAAATCATCATGCCAAACTGGTGCAACAACGAATTAACCATTTCCCATCCCGACAAATCCATGATCGACCGAGCAATAAATGCTTGGAATACTGGCAAATTTTTAGATGAATTTATTCCTGTGCCATTTGATCTAAAGGAAACCATCAAAGGTTTTTTAGGTGGTAATGATCAAAAGGAATTGGAAGAAAAGCAAAGGCGCAATGTAGAGCAATACGGACACGCAACATGGTGGGACTTTTGTGTATCCGAATGGGGAACTAAGTGGGATATCGGCAGAAGCCAAGACTACGACAACGAGCCGACCATTCTCAGCGATAACAGCTTTCATGTTTACTTTGATTCCGCATGGTCACCCCCAGTAAATGCTTACTACAAACTAGAGGAAATGGGTTTCAAGATCGAAGCCTATTATTTTGAAGGTGGTATCGGTTTTTGGGGAGAGTTTAAAGATGGTGAAGACCACGAATTTAGCGCAAGCAGTTACGACAGAATTCCTGACGAAATAAAAGAAATGTTCGGCATTGAACCGCCCGAAGTTGAAGAGGAAAACGAAGAAGTGAAGGAGATCCAAGAATGAAAATCGAATTAAAGAACATCAAGTATTCAGACTTCGCAAGTGAAGAGACTAACTGCTATGAGGCAACGATCTACATAGACGGCAAGAAGGTGGGGACTGTAAACAATGGCGGGAAGGGTGGATGCGACAACATTTACCCCTACGAAGTTGAAACAAGGATTAACCAATACGCTAAAACTTTGCCAGTTCGTAAGTTAGGTTTTATTGATCCGCAGACGGGTAAAGAATTTGAATGCCCGCAATCGGCAGAAACTATCTTCGGTGAACTAATGGATGACTACCTATGTGGCAAGGATCTAAAGAAGGCATTGAAGACAAAGATTCTATTTATGCGGGATAAACAAGTATGGGAAACCAAGCGCATGGATGCCATTGTTTTTAAAGCCACTCTAGCAAAAGGCAATGATGAACTAATGAAGAACCTAAAGGCTGAAGTGATTCTTAATTTCCTACCAATGGACAAAGCCTTACAGCTTTACAAGGAAGGATCTAGACCATGACAGTAGCAGAGTTAATAAATGAACTTCTAAAAGTGGATGACATTACAAAAACTGTTTATGTTTTTAATGATTGGAATCTTTCGGAAGTGCAAATGATTGACGAACTATCCGACAGAGTAGACATAAACATAGAGGCAACGACATGAAAACATTCCAAATCTTTCAAACAGTAAGTTATGAATATTTTGTTGAGGCTGAAACAGTAGAAGAGGCACAAACAAAAATCATAGAACAGCAATTAGCACCCAACAGCGAAGAACTCATTGAATGGGTTTACGCAGACGAACATGATGGGGTTAATTGGACATACGAACCAGTAACAAATTCATAGGGGAAAACATGAAAACATATTTAGTAACTGCTAGTTATTTGACCTATTGCAGAGCATTCATAGAGGCAGAAGACGAAGACGAAGCCTGTGATATCGCTCATGTAATGGGTGGTGACGAGTTTAAACACGAAGGTTTAGGTGATTGGGAAGTTGATTCAGTAACTGAAGTAAAAGAGGTGCAACATGGATAAATTTTGGCAAGACGCAGAGCAGAAATGGAAAGACATTCAGAACATGGGCTTGGAACTTATGTGCAAGACCGACACGATCATGCCAATGCTTAACGGCTTTGTGCTTGAAGGCAACGAAGTGGGGCAGTTTCCCGACCTACTGGCAATGTTTTTGTATGACGGCAAGCAGACGGCAGACTCAGCCGATTTGCAGAAGTATGTAGATCAAGCCATTGAACAGATCAAGAGCAACAGGGAAACAAACAAAGATGTTTATGAGATCCCTATGGATGTTCTAGAAAAGAAATATCACGGCTGTGGCAACGGCATAGCAGTAATTGACAAGACAACCCGCAAGGTGATAGACATTGATTACACGACCGCAAGGCTGAAGGTAATCAAGGAACAAAACATTTCCATGTGCAAGTCTGCGGGCAAGATTATTAAAGAAGACGAGAAGACGATTACCTATCGTGCTAACTTTTCGTCATGCCAAGTCTGTTTATTTTAGGGGGCAACATGAAAAAACAAATCATTGACTGGAAATTAGTAATCCTATGGGATGACGATAAGCGAGAGATCATGGGCAGTTCGTTACCCGAATGCGTTAAGGATGAAATCAATACGCACCTAAACGAATTGGAAGACTTACGGGAAGAACACGACTTAGGTTTGCGTTGGGATGACTATCCATTTACGCACGATAGAGACAAGGTAGACGCAATGCAATGGAATGCCTATACCGCCCCGAAGTTTGAACCCGTAGAGGAGTAAACCATGCTTACAGAGGAACAGCTTCAAAAAGTTGCCAGTATGTTAATCAAAGCATACCGAACCGAAATTGTGCGGGATGAAGATTGGTGGTTTTATTTAGATGATTGTTGTTTCAACATACACAACAACGGCAGAGAAGGCACAGGGGATTACAGCATCAATGTTTACGGGTATGACAGCGAAGATAGAGCCGACTATTCACATTGGATAGATTTACAACCAACTTATTTAGGATTTGAAAATGAACTATATATGTAATGGGTATTGGAAAGACACGAAGGAAAACTTTGTTGGAATGGTTGTCTCAGATCAAGAATGGGATGGATTAGAAGACGCAAAAGATGAGCGCATTTTCTACTACACGGATGGATTCCCAGTAACAGGGGATCATGGGGAATTTGTAATAACACAAGGAGTATCAGCATGAAAACACGCAACTTAACTTTTCACGCAGACCCCGCACACGGGTGGTTAGAGGTATCTCTCGCAGATATCCACGACTTTGGAATAGGTGACAGGATTAGCCGTTACTCTTACATAAAGGGTGATCGCGTATTCCTAGAAGAAGATTGTGATGCGGGAGTCTATCTAGAAAAAGCTAAAGAGGAAGGGTGGGATATCTCTGTTACAGAAAAGCATACGAACCACGATTCTTTTATCCGCAATCTTGCCAGTTTCCCACGCATGGGGGTATCAGCATGAACATTCAAGATAAACATATACATGGTAATGGAAACAAATTTATTTTGGTGGTTACTTATGACGAGGCAGAAGACTTGGGCTTTGCTTTGCAAGATGTAATTGAAGATCTAGGCACAGGTAAACGCAAGGCAGAAGAAGCTACTGATACCTATTTTTATGGCTTTGAAATTAACGGGGGAAAGTAATGAACACAATAGAACGAGAAGCATTTGCAAAATCATACTGCGGGAATGTAGCGCACCTTCAATATGAACAAGTGATGGAATTTTTGGAAGAATATTTTAAAACTGATCACATGAATTATTCATGCGAATACACAAGCATTGTTGATTCATTGGGGGTTTGGCGGGATGCCAAAGACTATCAGAAGGAAACATCCGCACTTTATTACATAGAGAAAACCTTTACCGAAAACACGGGTGGCGGGTGTATGGTGGACTTTATCCAACTGAAAGATGGTAGGTGCATAGGATTAAATGATGAATGCATGGTGGTCTATCCCTCATATAACCTTTTCTATCACGATCACCTTTCCACTATCAACTTCCCAGTTATCAAGTTTGAGCCATGTTTACACGAAAGGCACGAACCATATTGCCCCGCAAATGATGGGTTTCCATGTAAGTGTTGGGATATTGACTACATAGCAGAGGTTGCATTAAATTCAGCTTGTGCCAAGATCCAAGAAATGTTAGATGTTCCTACTGGCACTCTTGCGGGAGAAGTCTTTAGTGGACAAAAGGGTGAGAATATTGGAGAGATCCTAAAGGATTACATAGCACAAGAAATGAACGCTAAACTCAACCCATGACTAAGCCCGCAACAACCCTGTTCGCCCTGTTCCTGATGGAAGATGAGGATGGTAATGTTACCGCCCGATCCGACTTCGTGGGACAAGGGGAGAACGCATTCGATCTAGGGATGGAGATCATAGGCAACCTCCAATTCCTAGAATCCATGAATAGGAAACACTTACGGGTGGAGAAGTGCCTACTATCTTCCTACCATAATTGATTTGTTGAGGCTTTGTGTGAACTTGAACAGACCTACCCTTTGGTGATAATCGTTAGCGTCTTCCCCGACTCTATCGCTTATCCAATAGGGTAGCCCCGTCTGCTTCGCAATTCTTTCGCCAGTTCCACTCTCGTCATTGTCAGCTACTACCATCCCGCCCGTCTTCTGTGCAACCTTCAACAGATTACCCGCAGAGAAACAAACATAGATGGTGTATTTCTTTTTTAATCCCCGTAGCGCATACCTCAGAGACAAAGCAGTAGCGTAGCCTTCGCATAGATACGGATCACCCCCGTTGTTAAATACGAAGGTGGCATCCGAGGTTCGTTGTCCCAGTAGAAACTTCTTATCCCCGTCTTCCGAGATCATCTGGCAACCGACCACAACATTGTCCACTCGCATAGGGATCAGAAGGATTTTGTTCTTATCCTTGACCCATACATTCCCTGTCTCTTCGGGAAAACCCTTACTCTTTAGATACGGGTGGAAAGCGAAGACTGATTCTTTGATCATCCGATCAGCTTTGTTTTGGGCTTCTTGTTGCTTCTTCTGTCGATCTTTGTCGGCTTCTTGTGCCATCCGAGCGATCTTTGTGTAGTTAATCACTTCGCTATCATCAGGTTTCCATACGGACACCTCAGAATCTACGGCATGGTTCTGCACGAATGCGTGTGTCCCCATGAACTTGACTGCCCCGTTTCTTTTATGCGGGTGATCGTCCGTCTGGTAACGTTTCCATTGCCCTATCGGGGGAACATGGTCTATGAGGATGCCATGCGCCCTGCAATACGAAATCAAATCCACTATCTACTCCTCTTGATCTTCCGAATGTAGGCTTTGATCTTGTTGTCCACGAACTTAGCAACATCATGGGATGGTGGGGTGGGGGTATCGTGTAACCCTCTAGGCCATACTCCGAACTTATCCCGATAGGTATGCGCGGCTCGACCGCTCGACCATCCTTGGTTACGGACATACCACTGAAGCTGTGACCACCATTCCTGTTTACTCTCGCGGGTCATTGCGCCAGTTAGTTCTTGTAGAACACCAGCCTCTACTTGAACCTTGTTCTTCTTCTCCCTGACATGGCCACAATGGGTGCAAGTATCTGATCCTGACGGCCACAAGTGCTGACAGATGGGACACTTAGACTCTTTCTTTTCCTTCTCCGTGGGTTCTTTCTTGACCTTCTCTCTGCCATCATCCAGTTCTTGAACCCCGTTCTCGTAGACCTCATCCCAATCACCGCGAAATCTGAGGTAGTTTCCTGAGTGATCTAGCCATAGGGCAAACTCTTTCCCCTCATACGAGCGCATCACCCTACCCATCTGCTGAATGTGAGAGGACAAAGACTTGGAGAATGGGCGGGCAGATACCCCGATCATTACATCTGGAACATCAAATCCTTTAGTCAGAATGTCAGTAGCTATCAGCCCGTGTATCTCTGTATCTGGCTTGCTGAAATCCTCAATAGCATCCGCCTTGAACTGATCATCATCTTTGTAACTAATGCTTACAAAGTTGTAGCCATGCTCTGCAAACTTCCTAGATAAATCTGTCCCATGCTCTACGCCCGAACAGAAGATGATTGTCTTGCGTGGCTTTCCATATATCTCATGGGTTTTCTTGATCCACTCGGCAACGATATCGCCTGTGATCTTCATGCCCCGCTTGGTGGTTTCTCTCTGACTCCATTCGCCGGCCACTTTCTTTGCGCCCTCCATGTCAATCTCGGTAGAGATAAACACCCTGAGAGGAACTAGAAACTTCTTATCCACCAACTGCTTGGTCGTTACTGTCGAGACTACATTGGAGTAAGTCTTTCCCAATCCTTTGGTAAACGGGGTGGCTGTAAGACCGATCACCCGAATGTGCGGATTGTTCTTGATGAACTCCATAGTCTGCTGTCTGGTCTGGTGCGCTTCGTCCACAATTAAGAGGTCGAGGCCGGGGAAATCACCCCTTTTCTCTAGTGTTTGGGCAGAGCAGACTTGGATATTCTCATAAGGTCGATACCGCCAGTGGCCTGACTGCATTACTCCATGATCTATGTTGTAGCCGTTTAGCCGTTGGCTTGTCTGATCGCATAGAACGATCCGATCCAAGAGCATTGCCGCCTTGTTGCCCTTCTTTTTAACGGCTTCGAGCAGAGCAATAGCCATCTCTGTCTTACCCGCCCCCGTGGGGGCATATAAGATTTGAGAGCGGTTGCCCATAGCAAATCCATTTCGGAGAGCTTCTAGCGTGTCCGATTGGTACTGTCTTAGTTCTAGTGCCATACTTCCCTCCAAGAAGCATTATTCATACTGTTTCAGTTTCTTTTGTAGCATCGCCACTTGGCGCTTTAGTTGGGCATTCTCTGACTGGAATGAGTCTCTGCTCTTAGTGACCGCTACGATCTCAATTTTAGCGAGGCGTAGATCCTCCTTGAGTTCGGCTATCAGCTTCTCAGCCATGCTCTTATCTTCTATCGTCCCATCTATGGATGCAATGGCTAACTGCTCTGTCAGCTTCTCGTTCTCTGCGATCAGGGCATCTACCATCTCATCCTTCTCGTCATGCTGTGGCTCTGGTAACGTTTCCACTTCCTTGGGCTTGACCTTGCGCTCACGGGTAACACCCTCACCATCCGTGAACTTGCGCTTCTCCTCCTTCGGGGTGGCTAGTGAGGCTCTGAGTTTGCCCACAAACGGGTGGCTAACACCACAATGCCTAGCTATCTCCCGATCACTCCACTTACCCCACTCAGCATCGTTGAGCATATCCAAGACACTCTTACGCTTGTCTTCCATAGTTGGGCGCAAGCCATGGGTTTTATTGGCCTTGTAGCTAAACAGCTTGGCATCCCGTAGCGTTCCTGCTACTACATCAGCGTTGATCCCTGCCTTACCTAGCTTTAGGTGGGCAAAGTAGCGGTGGAATCCATCCGCTAGATAGTGGAATACACCATCATTAAAGACTGTAACTGGCGGGAACTTATCCCCGTTCTCCATCGCTAATGCGTAGTCATCAACAGTTTCCTGACTGATCTCCGCTCTCGGTTGCGTTCCCTTATCAATGACGATTAGTTTTATGTTTAACATTTTGTTCCTTTATTCATTACCCATTGCCCAGCCCGTACAGAATGCAATCCATTGGAGTTGTATTCTTGGATGGTCATACCGCTTGCCGTTCCACTTCATTTCACTTTTCCCCTTGGTTGCCATCCAAAGTTCAAACTTCTGTCGGATCTTCTCCATCTTTTTTTCCTTCTTTAAAAATAGGTGATTGTTTTATTGCTTCGTACTTGGCCTCTTCGTACCCAATCTCGTAGGCATTCATGGCCAAGGTCACAGCGTTATCGTCTACGCCAGTTAGTCTTAACAGGCTTGCTAGGTCTTCTTTCTTCATTGGTCACCGCTCATCATTAGGATTGCAACAATAATCGCAACAGCTATAAAGCCACCAAGTAGCAAAAGAAAAACTGTCCAAATAATTGATTCAAGCATCTTTGTCTCCTAGTTCTAAAAGTTTCTCTTGCAGTCTACGAATGCGTTGGCGGTTGTAATCAACCACGCTTGTTGCATATTCCAAAGACTTCTCCGCTTGCATCTTTGATAGAAGTGCGTCACGCATCTCTATATCAATGATCTCGCGTAGCGTTCTTGGGCGTAACATATCTTTGATAAAAGTTACTATGGTTTCTCGTTTAGTCATGTGTTGCGCTCCTTTAATGCTTGTTCAATCGCTTTGGCAAATGCTATCTGTCCGTCAGGCATAGACCCGCCACGCCACTCTTTTAATATTTCTTGGTATATGTCTTGAATTTGTGTTGTGTGTAGTCCGACCCAAGGGCGCTTGTACTCTTGGATGTCATCGTCATCTTCTACTCTGCGGTGTGGCACTGATATACCTATGTGTCTAGTCATGCTTGTCCCCTTGCTCTGATTGCGTCAGCGTGCTCACCTTCTCGCGCCTCCCAATAGTCAACCAACTTTGCACAAGCCTCACGCTCTTTCTGCACTGCTATTTCTATCGCGGGCTTGAGCATATCTATCGCTGTCTCATGCAACTTTTGTTGTATCTCTAACATCTCTGTCAACTTGGCAATCTGTTCTTCGTGTGTCATAGTGGTGCCTCGGGTAGTTTGTTTCTCTGCTGTTGTTGGTATTGCTCTTCTTGTTTCTTAGTCCAAGCTTTTAATGGGTGCGTAGGGAAAGGCCAAGGCGTACCACGCAACTCTATGCAACTTTTAGAGGGAACGGTCATTGTGGGCAAATCCCGCTCAACAACTCGTACAACTGTTCGACGTTCTCTTCGTTCACTAACCATGCGTGCCCTCCAGCATTTCTAATTTTGTTAATCTCTCGTTCTTGCAATGCAGTCGGCTTACCCTTGCCAGCCTTACACTCGATCGCAAAGAATACTCCACAAAAGCAACCAATGATATCGGGGATTCCACTACGCCCATACCCACCAGTAGCAGGCATAAAGTAGTAAGCCTCTAACTTATCGAGTATCTCTTTTGCTCTACTCTTAACTTTAGCCTCGGGTGTCATAGCCATACTCTCACTCCTACTTGTTTAATGTTGACACAGTATAGCACATAAAAAAGCCCGACGCAATAGGTCAGGCGAAAAAAGATATAAAAAAAGGACAAACTGACGATATGTCAGTCTGTCCTAGTAGGGAGAGTTTAATTAGTTAGCAAGTAGTCTCTATAGCCCCCGCAGTCATGTAGATGTGTGGTATGTGAGTATCTTCTACCTTAACACCCATGCCTTCGATCGCTTGGTTAGTTTCCATGATCTTGAGTATGGCTAACTTCTCTTGATACTCTACAGGCAAATCGTAAGTATTAGATGT